>JADRCH010006776.1:98323-130247 GCA_019843965.1 Rhynchomys soricoides
ACAACATGAGCAAAGACCATATTAAAGAATATGATTATTTGAGAAATCATGCTTAGTCCAAAAATGCAGAGGATATTCCTTGACAAATGAAGAATGAACAACATGATATTTTGTTTTTCCCTGTCACCTGTTACATTATTTAAAAATCTTACCATTTCCTATTTATTGGTCCTTATTAACACAGTATCATTAATACATTGATACCGATCCTTGGATGCTGTCATTTTATTGCTAAGAAGTGAGTGGAATCCTTTCACTTTCATTGTAAAGTTTAACCTCAGAAAGTCACTTTTTAGTTCAGTCTTCTAGGGTTATAGACCAAACCAGACTCTGATCTTGAAAATCTATGTCATGCGGCTGTCACCTTCTCCACGTCTATGAATCTGACCTCTCTAGAATCATCAGACTGAACTTCAAGCATCACTGGAGAAAGCTGGTTCAAGTTCTTGCACCTCTACAAAAGCAGGTGTTTTGTTCATCAGAACAATGAGGGCAACAGCTCCTGTGTGGGTGCAGAGACTGTTATCATTGAGACTTGGTAAGGATTGGGTTGGGTACAGGTAGAAAGGGGAACTTTTGAGGTGGAAGATTACATCAGCAGATCTCTTCCTCTCTAACCTCAAGGTTTTAAATACCAATAAGATTAATTCTTATCAGATGTATTCCAGATCCTAACTTCCTGCAGAAGATGTTATCAGCATGACAACTTTCCTGTCTGGAGTTTGTCAGCTCTTCTGGGGCTTTTAGGTCATTTGTCTTACTGTTGTTTATTGATCTTTTCCCATCTCACAGAGGACCAATTCTCAGCTGCCTTCCTGCTCTCCCCAAATGTGTGTCCTCTAAACATAGGTCTCAGTGCTTTTTACTAGTTCAAAGTTTATCTTGCAGACTTCCATTTTTTTCCACTGAGAAGCCAGCTAAACATGCCTCCTGGGTTTGATAGGGATTAATGTTTAGAGGTCGAATTTCTCAATAATCTCACAATAAAGCAAACTTTCCACTATTATCAAGAGTGTCTTTATCATTGACTCTAAAAATATTTCAGAAGGAGAAATTTTAAAAATAGTTATTTTAATTTCTGCTAAATTAAGATGGTGGTGCTCTAGCATTTAATTCAATTTTATATTCAGTATAATATTTTAAATATTTATAGAAGTGTGTGCATTATATAAGAATTATAGCTATAATGACCCAGATAGAAAGAGGCTCGGGTAAAATCATCTTTGACTGCTTGAATTCATTAGAATCATTATAAAAGCCAGGGTATGTGTATCAACCAAAAAAATGTAAAGAAGTATAAAGCTTACAAAATATACCTGCAGAAACACGGGTAGGTATAAAACGGGTAAAGATAATGCCCCTCTTTTTCGTACTCACTTTATATTTTGGTTTGTAAAGGAAGTATGTTAGAATTGTCCTTGTTACTATCTCACTTTTCTGGGAAGATGGTCTTTCCCCAGGGAAAACCTATGCTATTTTTGATCCATAATGAAAAGAACAGTTCTAAGACTAGGCAAACAGCCCCATGGGAAAGTCAACCCTCCCTCGCAAGAAACAAAACTTCCTTTTTAAATAACTTGTTCTGTATGGTGTAGAGAATGATTTATAACAAACATATTTGGAGTTTTGAATTTATTTATTAAACAAACCAAAGTAAAAGAACAAATAAGAAAATATAGATAGATACACGATAAATAGCACAATAGCACCATATTCAATACTGAAAACATCCACCAGAAATCAACTAGAAGAGATGCTTTAAGCCAACCAAATGGGGTTTCCATTAGATAGTTTTAGGTGATGCAGAATGTTCACTCTGGTGAGGCACCTAAAGAAAAGGAAAGATAGAAACAGACAGAGATTGTGGAACAGGGTGCTCACAGCTTCCAGCTGAAAACTGACTGCAGAAGGTAAAATAGTTAGCCTGGAATCCCAGTTGAGATTTCTCCCCAGGCTGAAATTCCAGCCACAATTTTCCACTTCTGGCATCTTTGAAAGATTGAATAAACAATGGGAACATTTGTTGAAATAGTTGCCTTTTGCTGTTCTCGAGGGCAGATTGTTGGGCTGCTTGTCCTCCCTTATCTCTGAATTTAATGGGCAAACCATCCCCAGAAAAGAGACTTTGGAGGTCATTTTAAAATAAACATGGTTAGGACAGAAAGGAAGGAAGCCTCGCTCCCATAGCTCTATTCCCAGTGTACGCTAACACTATGTACGAATTTGCCAATGTAATAGTCATTACATAGTTCATTAAACTCTACCATCCTTACCTATGTTACACAGCCACACCCCCAGGTGCTTGCGTTCCTGTTTCTCTTTTTACTTGAGCTCATCTTTGCCACCTGAAAGAACAGCCAGAGTGTTTCTGCCTCTGGAGGTTGGTGCATTTTTCAACTCTTAGGAATTGATCCAAAAATTTCCTATTCTGTTCTTTTATCCCTTCTTTTTATATCTCTTATGTAAATATTCTAACATTGTGAGAATTTTTAGTATATATTCAGTTTTTAGAAGATGATTTAGAAAGCTTAGGATGGTACTGAACCTTTGTAGTGAAATTCCACATGTGTTTCTCTTTGATCTCTAAAACTAATGATCAGTATTTTTCTTTTATTTTTTGGCAGTTATTCCTAAATTTAATTCTTGGTTCCATCATTAACGCTAGTTATAGATCAATGATTGTATCATGAATATCATTTTAAAAACTTAACTAACCCATTTTATTTGTCTTTGTTTCTATGAGTGATGATAACTGAATAGATGTTGGAAGAAGGTGTAAGAAGCTCGGGATCATTATTTTTTAGTAACTTGGCATTAATGAAAGAATAAAATGGGGAAGGGGAGGGAAAAGAATCATGAGATTCTTGCTGAGTACATGAACTCATCCCTGTTCAGTTCTGTTTCATAAACACAACAGAAATGTTAGTACCACTCTACATGGATGTTTAAGAAGTTCTAACATTGCTAAACTTTATGTTAATTCTGAGGTGTTTATATAGTAAACCATTTTAGAAAGCATCAGAACAACTGAAACCGGACCATTTGTGGATGTATAATAAAAGTTGAGATCATCTGTAAACATTTGAATGTGAAACGAAAAGATTATGATTTGAGTAAACGCATATTTTGTGGGTGTTTGTGCATGTGCCTCAAATGTAAAATAATATACATGTACAGTGATCTCAGTGCTATAAGTTTAGATAAATTGTTATGTCTGTGGCATTATCAGACAAATCCAAATGTCTGCTTTAAGAGCTTTTGCAAAACACTAGCTCTGTCACCCCTAGTACTCAGAAAACTCATTGCAAAAGTCTACATTCTGATTGCCCTCTACATGTTAGAATATATGAAGTTACTAGTCCATAACTATAATAGCCAGATTAAAATGTTATTGTATCAGAATCATAGAAGCAATACAAATAATATATATATTTATTTTCATCGTAGAACATCAAGATTTAGTATTTCCTTTACGATTCACTAAAAAATGCTACACACCACTTGGTCTACAGAGCTTATTCTGGATGGATCTTGGTTGAACTGAATGTGGAAAACAGTTCTCACAGAAAAAGGGATGTACTATGAGCCTAATATTGTCAAAGCTTGATATTTTCTAGCTTGATATTTTCTTGATTATTGCTACTGCACAAAGAGTTTTTAAAATTGAGTATGTTATGAGGATTCAAGATTCAGATAGAGTTCTTTAAATTTTCTACAGTGACCTCATGAATCATAACATGCCTAACAGACAATGGATGGAATCATACAGAGCATGTTTACATTCATCATAACTGCAGAAATTATAATAGGATGGATTGGAAATGGAGTCATAGCTCTGGTGAACTGCATGCAGTGGTTCAAGAGAAGAAAGATCTCTGCAGTGAATCAAATACTCACAGCCTTTGCTTTCTCCAGCATCTTCCTTCTTTTGACAGCATTCGCTGTTGTATCAGTATCTACACTGCACACCCACGTGTTGGTAACTAGAGAAGTGATAAAACTGATGAATTTCCTATATTTGTTCAGCAATCATTTTAGCATGTGGCTTGCTGCATGCCTTGACCTTTTTTATTTTCTTAAAATAGCTTATTTTTCTAACTCTATTTTTGTTTACTTAAAGATGAGAATTAACCTGGTCATTTTAGAGACTTTACTCATGTCTTTGGGACTCTTGTCTTTAAATACTCTGCTGATAAACTCATACACTGATACCCAGATGGGTGACTACAGAGGACATCTACTGTATGATTTCACTTCGAATAATAATGCATCATTTTACAGAGGTATTTTAGTCATTAACAACTGTATTTTCACATCCATATCTTTTAGACTTTCATAGTCAACTTTTCTCCTGCTCATCTTCTCCCTGTGGAGACATTACAAGAAGATGCAACAGCATGCACAAAGATGCAGAGATGCCCTCGCCAATGTCCACATCAAAGTCTTGCAAACTATGATCACCTATGTCCTTCTCTGTTCCATTTTCTTTCTGGCTCTTTCCATGCCAATTTGGAAGAGTGAGTTGTTCAAGAACATTCTTTATATCAGGTTCTGCGAGATTGTTGCAGCAGTTTTTCCTTCAAAACACTCGTGTGTCTTGATCTGGGAAGACACAAACCTGAGAGGGACCTCTCTTTCTGTGCTATGGTGGCTGAAGCACAGGTTCACATCATGGATTCCTAAAATATATTGCAGATCATCTTGCGTATTCAAAAAGAAACTGAGTTTATAAGAAATTTTCCAAGATTATTAATTTTCTTTAAAAAAAAATGTTTTAGATTGTTTTATCAATTTTGTGTGTTACATCTGATAAAGTTATATGGAAATATTTCACATCACAGAAGCACAATACACATGTATAATTTAAAATTATAATGCTATAATATATAAGATAGTATATTTTAGATATCAGATTCACTAAAATTAATTCTTGTTTTAGGTTTTTTGAGAAGAGTTTGGCAAATGCAGAGAATCATAAACTACTTAATTATAATTATGAAACCCAAATTACTAGCTTCAGAATTTAAAATTCTTAAATACACTTATAATTTTAGGACTATATAAGATATATTTGCAAATACATTATATGTTTACATGATTTTTCAACCATATGATATAATTCTCTCTAATTTTTAAATATATAAAATAAGTAGAGCTCATGATTATTTCATGAAATGCTAATTACACATTGATGCTTCTTTTTATCATCGTGTACCAGGGCTGAGGTTGCACTGGCTGTCAAAGAAATAGAAATTTACAATATTTTGTGAGTGGGTCAACTCATAATCAACATAAACTCTTTGAAAATCATTTATTTTGTACACAGTGGTGTGTGCATGTGTGTGTATGTTTGTGTGTGTGTGTACATTTAAATAACAGAACACACAGGTGTAGGTTAGAAGACAGCTTGAAGAAGTTTTTTTCGTCATATAGGTTCTAAAGATCAAGTAAGTGTCATCCGACTCGGCAGCACAAAATCTGACCCACTGAGCCAACTCACCATCCTCAACTCATCCAATTTTACACGTTGTTATAATTTTGTAAGTAGTAGAAATTAAATGAATGTGTAAAATATATTTTCAAAGATTTGAATGTTCTAAGATACGAAACAGAGAGGGAAACACAACTTGTGCCTGTATTCAGGGTGTTAAATATTCAGTACAATGTGTTTGTACTTCTCATTTTAGAATTAAAGAATTTTTTCACCCCCTTAGAGAAGAAGGGAAAGGAGGGATGGAGGAAGGACTGTGGGAGGGGGTGACCTGGAAGGTTGCAGTGAGCTGGATTTAAAGTGAATAAGTAAAAAAATAAAAATTAAAATTAAAAATTAAAAAAAGAAGAAATGTGGTACAGACCTAAATAGGGAATTCACAACAGAGAAATCTCTCAAATAGCCAAGAAGCACTTAAAGAAATGTTGAAAGTCCTTAGTCATCAAGGAAAGGAAAATTAAAATGACCATGAGATTTCACCTTACTGCAATCAGAATGGCCAATATCAAAGACTAAAGTGACAGCACATGCTGATGAGGTTGTAGAGCAAGGAAAACATGTCTCTTTTGCTGGTGAGAGTGCAAACCTGTACAATCACTCTGGAAATCAATCTGGCAGTTTCTCAGAAAATTTGGAATAGTGCTACCTCAAGATCCACCTATACCACCCCTGGCATATACCCCCCAAAAATGTTCCACCATCTCGCAAAGTCACTTGCTCAACTATAATTAGACCAGCTCTCTTCTTAATAGTCAGAAACTAAAAGCAGCCCAGATGCCCCTGAACCAAAGAATGGACACAGAAATTGTGGTTTATTTGCACAGTAAAATAGGATTCTACTCAATTACTAAAATCAAAGACCTCATAAATTTTGCAAATTCATGGATGGAACTAAAAAATTCATCCTGAGTGAGGTAACCCAGACCCAAAAGGACATGCATGACAAAAGTCTAGCATAACTGTTCTCTAAGAGGCTCCACCCAGCAGATCACATCCAAGCATCAGGGCAGCAGCTCGGGAAGTGTTATGGAAGTGTTGGAGAAAGGATTGAGAGCCCTGAAGGGGAAAGTAACTCCACAGGAAGATGGACAGAGTCAACTACTCTGGACCCTTGGTGGCCCTATTAAATTAGAAAAGGAAGGTTGTCTGTTAAAGTAGAGTGGATGAAAGTTTAGTTTGGGACAGAGTTTGCTGATTAGTGGTAGAGTACAAAAGCCTTGGCTACCTATGTATACCGAAGCTTAGAACAGAAAAGCTGTGTGCTGCTTGAGGAGAGAGTTCTCTTATGGATTTATTTCTGTCTTTTATAAACTGTGTTCTGCTCTGCTAAAATAAAAACAATATTATTCACAAATGGGGTAATATTAGATTTAGATTCTATGTTCATAGGATTATTAAAAGCTTGCCTTTATTTCCTGCCTTCTTTGATAACAGACTAGCATTTGTTTAGTCCATTTTGTTTAAATATTACTACTTCCTCAGATTATTGAGACTTGTCTTTTGGAAAGCTTGGCTGAAGAGTTTACTGGTAAGGACTTGGTGTATGTAAAACCACAGCACCGCCTTTTCCTTCTTGTCTGACTCACTAAAATGTTCTGTGAAATATATGTAAATGTTTTCTGAGAAAGGAAGAAGCAATTTAGTTCATGTGTGTCCACCATATGAAATGTGCCCCTGATGATCTAAGGTTTCAGAAAGCTGCTTTAAAACAAATAAAAATCAGAGGCTGGGAGACAGACTCTCAGTAGGACACCTGGTATTTTTTTTTTTTTTTTTAATTTGTGAGGGTAGGAAGGAAGAAGAAAGAGAGGGAGGGATGGAAAAAGAGGAAAGGAGGAAGAGAGAGAGGGGGAGAGAGATGAGAGAGAGAGAGAGAGAGAGAGAGAGAGAGAGAGAGAGAGAGAGAGAGAGAGAAAGAGAGAGAGAGAGAGAGAAAGAAAAGGAAAGTAATTTAAGCTGTGGGACTGTGGGGCCACTCCAGGAAGGCTGAGAACCCACAGAGTCTTTAAGAAGAAGACAAGGCAGCAGAGGAGGAGCCTGCAGAATCTGCAATATCTCCAGTATAACTTTAAAAGGCAGGTCTTAAGGGATGATGCTTTTAAAAATTGGTTTCATAGAACTGGGAAAAAAAGATGGAGTAATGGAGTCGTGTGAAACTTGAGAGAAGCAGAACTAGAGCTGTGGTAGCAGCTGTAGATAAGGGAGTGCAGACAAAGGAGCATGTTGTTGTCAAGTAGGGATTGCTCTCATGTCACCCGGAGCCTTGGGCGACCACTGGGCCTGCCTTGCCCAGGTGATACCTGATAGGCTGTCCAGCGGTATGGAACCACTGATGCTGCTGCTTCTGCTCCTCACCCTGCTAGGGGTAGGAAAGTAAAAGGATGCATTGTTGCCCACAGGCTGCACATGGTGGTCAAGGCCTGACACAAAGGGCACCTGACACTAAAGACAGGGTGATATACAGCAGTCAGGAACTCTTGAAGGTCCTGTCTCCAAATATGGTGCCCAACAACACTATCACCCTGATTGAGCAACACCAGGACATCTGAGATGAAGAACAGTACAGTTTCTGGATTAAGCCTCCTCAAAAGATCCTGGTTCTTGCTGCCAGAGACCATGTTAATGTCTGTGGTCTGTAATGCCACCTGAGCCCATGATCATGTTTGTGGTCATTGTTGTTGCTAGAAATCATGTTGATGTCACTGGTCCGTGATGCTGCAAGCATCTATGGGCAAGGAAACTACTTTTGCAATAGTATTGTAGTATTATGACTTCAAACTCATAACTGAGAATAAGAGACATCAAAGGTTTCTGTGACAACCTCTTGATCCCTTCTCCCAACCCCCAAAACCCAGAAACAATCCATAGAGGAAGCTATTGAAGACAGTCCTTTAAATTCCTGATAAAAATGCTAAAGTGTAGCTCTTCACAGTTGATGCCCTATGGTGGTAGTGGGGTGGCGACTCAGTTCTCTTTAAGGACCTGCCCACTGGGAGTTTGGCCATGCTCCAATACTTATGTGGATAGCACAAATTGGACATGGTGTTTTCTCTCTCTTTTTTGAGGGGTGTGGGGGGGGGCTGTGCGGTGGTGGGATGGTAGACCTGCGAGGAGTAGAAAGCAACAGTGATCAGGGTGTATTGTATGAAATTCCCAAATAATTAATAGAAATATTGCATTGGTGGTGTGGGGGAAGAGTCTCATCAAAGAATACAATATGAAAAATCCTGGGTTTGTATACTAGCATTAGAATATGATTACAATCAGCCCAGCTGCCACATGATACAAACCTCAGAATGTAACCTCATCATAATGCAATGACCACAACAGCAATGAGTCTAAGCTGTGAAGACGGCAAAGATGGCTCAGCAGGTACGAGCACTTGCCCTGGCAGAGGACTCAGGTTAGTTCCCAGCATCCACAGTGTTGCTCACAGCAATTTGTAACTCTATTTCCCAGGAATCTGATGCCCTCTACTGACCTCCCTGAATAGTAGACACATGTATGATGCAAAGCCATACATGCAGACAAAATACATATAAAGTAAATAAATACAATAAATGAGAGAAAAAGCTTTAAAATAATTTAAAATATGAGTTGATGTTTTTCTCTTTGTAACTTTAGATTTTCGTAATCTATAAAATTTTGCCCATCTTCTACCTGTTGAGGCTTACAAGTTACTTTAATAACTAAGGAATCATGAACCTTCCCAGTGGGAAGTTTATGCCTGTAAAATTAACTATTCTCTTTAAAACATTTGAGACTGTAAGTTTTTATTAGCAATGCTATAAACAAACTATAAAAAGGTTTGTGCTTTATAACCTGACTGAGTTGGTGTTTTTCTTATGGAAAGCAATACGCTCTAGGAACAGTTCATATATGCTCAGCAATACTTAGAAGGACTCAGCAGAAGAACAATTCACCAGTGACATTCCAAGTCTTCCCGTTAATCTATTCCCCTAGTGAAGACACTGGAGAATCTATGAAGGGAAAGGATCAGCTCTTGAAGTTGTTTTTTTAGGGAGTTGCAGGATGCTCATTGCTCTCTGTCGAAGCTTGCTATTTCCCAGGATGAGAATAAATGAGTGAGTTAAGGGAAAGATGTTTAATGTTAACAAGATAAAACTAATTGACCTGTCGAATAGAAACAAAAATAATAACCACCGTGCCACCTGCATGCAAAAAAATGTGAATTATAAAGAGAATGAGGAAAGACACCACCATTTTCATGGCCTTCTTGTGGATCTTGGTTCTGGAATCTTCAGATGTGGTAGAAATTGGGTCAAGGTTTCGGGAGTGTTTCACATAGGACAAAAATAAAAGGAGCAATGATGCTAGGGACACAAGACATGGGACTAAGTACATCACATCAAAAGCAATTATCTTTTGAAAAGCAATAGCATTAATTGTACCTGAAAAAAAAGTCAAATTGCTTTTAGGGATCACATAAATATCTCCCCAAATAGGAAGTGTTTCAAGCAGTATAAAATAAAAAAAACAATAAAAAGAAAGAAAATACAAGAAAAATAACAAGCACTCCTTTCAGTCTCCACTTCAACCAGAAGAAAAGGGGATGGGAAAAGTGAGCTATTTTGAGTAAGTAGAAAATGCTGAGGCAGGTGGCAAGCCACGTTGACAGTTGATCAGTTATAATCCAGAATATATCAGAGCATTTTGCAAGACTGTAAGAATAATAGAAATGAGGAGCTAGTTCTAGTACGGTTGCATCAATAAACACCATCAACACACAGCAGATTCTGGAAGCTGCCAAACAGACCAGGATGAAGCTGATGAAGGTGATTTTCTGGTTCTTGACCCAGTCAGAGCAGTTTACCAGTCCAATGAACACATTCCCCAGCATTCCAGTTCTAAATACTGCTATGACCAGTATTATATACATTTGATCAAATCCTGTAAGCAGTTGAATAGAAAAAGGGAATCCTCACTTCTAGCAATTTGCCCTAATGATCAGTTCTCAAACAACCTTCCACAGAAAATCATCATTTTCCATGTTTATCTTGTTCCTTTTTACTGTAATTTCAGCTTTGGTTGGAAACTCCTTCCATTGGGTAGAGATTCACACACACTTAAGGATATTCTTAGTCCTATGTTTCTGTCTTTTGTTTTTCCAACTATAATCCTACACTTAATCTATAAAGATCTGTTTATGAATACAGCTTCATATCTTATTTAAAGGTGTTTTAAAAGAAATATTAAATTCTAATCCAGACAGTCTCTATGCCCACATCACCTCTTGCGTGTCTTTAAATTTCCCATTGATGTAATGTCTGAAAAGATGAAGTCAAATATATTAAAATACAAATTTGAATCAGTTTTTTCACTCATTTGTGTCACATGTTCCTCCTCACTTGAAACACTACACTCTGTGGAACCAGATATCTTTGTTATGTTGAAAGAAAGTGCTAAAAGGATTCTCAGCAATTTAAATATGCATTGTATTTGTGATGTGTATGATTTTTATAAAATCCAGATTTTAAAACAGATAACATTAAGGAACACATAGAATAACAACAGAAAGAACGATTGAACTACTTTTTTTTTAAAAAAAAAAAAAAGTGTGTAAATACGGATGATGAGTAACTATATACTTAAAGCATCTTTCTAGAGGAGAAAGGAGAGAAGTGATACTAGGATCTTGGAGATGCTTACAACTTATGAAGAACTAACCAGTTAGATTTTGGATGAACTAAATAATCTCCGATAGGATAGCCCCCCCCAAAAACTATTCTTCTAAGATTAAAGCTTTATCTTTGGTAATTTGCTGTAATTTTCTTCTAGATGTTTCTCAAGTATGTTTGAGATGTGGAGTACTTGGATCCCCAAGACATCTTTGTTATCATCTCTCATATTTTCTTGTCACAGTTCTTTAAACAGTAGAAAATAACATCTGTTTATACAGTACTTATATCATATTACATATAAGAAATGATCTATAACCAATTGGAAGTATATGGCAGGATACGCATTAGTGACATGTGAATATTGCCATTTCATGGCAAGCTCCTTAGACATCTATGGGCTTTGCTATCTATGGAGGGTACTAAAATCAGTCCCCTCAGACACCAAAAGATGATGAATGCAGACCATGGAGAAGGCAATGTCAGCTTGCATCTAATGACATTTTGATTCTTCTTATTTTCTCACTGTGGGAACTGAGTATGCTACATAATCTGTTTTATGTTTGCTTTCTTTATGTTCCCAAAGGGGCATAATTTTCAGCATTAACCATGTTAATATATGCTGATCACTGAGAGTAATTTTCTGCATACAGCAAAATATTCCTGTTTTGTCCTGACTATGTTTATTTTGTAAATATAACTGTGATTTATACAACCTGATTTACTTCATATTTGATCAGCTAATCGACTAAACACAATTTCCAAAGAATATGCTCACAGATATGAATGCTGTAGTTTTCAAATATCTCCTTTTGAGTGCGCCATTCTTTTCCTGTTTTAATGTGAAGCCTGATATAATCCAGGGACCTTTTAATTTTTACCCATGATTGAATTGCCATATAACCTGCATTCCAAATTCATCAAATAGTGATATAACTGGTACTAACACATCATTAATATATAAAAAAATTACAGTAATAGAAAAATATATATGTTTTAGCAGTAATACCTAGCCACATATTGTGGTTTCTGGTTTATTAAAGAACTGGGTTTACAAAAACTAAATATTAAAATAATGATTTGCTGAATTTTTTGCTAAAAAACTGGATTTATTAGATTTGAGTTTGTACCCCAATTAATAATCATTAATATTTTATTAATTTATTATTTATGATAAAAATTTGTTGGTGTGTATTATCTCAATTTTATTGTAGTTTTGAGAAAATATTTCACATACTTTAGGCTACAATTTTGAAAGAACTACCATCTTATTTGTTATATTTATTTTTCATTAGATAAATGTTTTTCAATATTGATATATTTTATATTCTAGTGTATTTTATTTGATACTAATATTGTTCCAGTAGCTTCTATTTTGTTGGTATCTTGGCTCAAAATTAAATAATACTAAATGAATGAAAACACAAGGGATAGACCAGTGGTTTGTAAAATGCTTACTGCACAGCCGTGAATATCAGAGCTCAGTCCATAGATTTTATGTAAAAGTCAGGCATGATGGCATACATACACATGCGATGATACACTGGGTAGTTAGAGTCAAAAGAATCTCTTGGGATGACTGGTTAGCCAGTGGAGTTGACTAATTGAATTCCTGCTGGGTCCAGCATGGCCTTGGTGTGCACAGAATAACATGGTTCCTGTCCTTAGAACAGGTCAGCAGACTTGGGCCTCTAGGAGTATGATGGCTGCCATGGGCCTAAGGACTGTTTGTGTGATAATTTACATATTTTACATTCCTCCTTTAATGAATACCCTCCCTGTTAATGTTATGAATTCTATGATAATCATACAGCTGGAGGAATAATAAGACTCCAGGAGTAATAATCACAGTCCACTGGGTGAAGGTATGACTAATATCTAAGCAAAATGATAAATGCTGGACCTTCAGGACAGCCCTTAAGGCTGTGGAAAAGAACTCTAAAAACATGAGTTCAAAAATATGTAATTTTTCAACTATGCAAAATATAAGGATGCAATATGAATTCCATGAGGTACTTCAAGAAACTAAAGAACAGAGGCAGCTATACTATGAGCCAATTTGTCAGGAAGATACTAAAGAAGGAGATAGCCATTAAGGGAGTTGTGATTGTGGGAGATCCCTCCCAGCTGAGAGTTTTATTCATGCTTTCAAAGGTAGATGAATTCCTGAGTTCAGAATCAGTCTGGGGCAGAGCAAATTTAGGCCTAGGTGTGAGAGAAATGGTAATTTCTGGACTGGGTCTTACTGGGCTAGCTTAGAATCTGTGCTTAGCAGAGGCAGGGAGATCTCTGAATTCTTTTGTAATATTAAAAGAAAATGTGTGCTTGCTGTTTCCTAAGAATTAAGAATCTGAAGTCACAGGATGCTGATTCATAGGATAATTTAAAGAAACCTGAAATAAATGGATTGATGTGTAAAATAAATGACTGGGCTTATGATCTGCAGGAGATGAGCTATCCAGAGAATGTTTTTGAAATAGCAAGAGAGAAATGCTTAGAGAAAAATTTGGAGCAGAACATATAGAAAGAGAGCAGATCAAATGGAGGAATTGCAGAAAGCAGATCAGAGATAAAGCAGGCTGAAAAGCTGTCTCGAGCAGAAGATAGGTTGCCAGCTTAGACCTGTGATTTAATGTCTCATCCGTTGTTATCACTCCTCCCAGACACCCCTTCTCTCAGAACTCCTCTCTAAGCCAAGACTTGTCCGTGACAAATTTCAAGCCAAGGAGAGCAAAAGGTATTGAAATCTGATGCCCGTGGTTGACAATTGATCTACTCATTCACAAAGAAATGTGCCCACAAACCTTCACACACGTGGCACTCACATAAATGCACTCAAAGACATTGCACACAAATTAAGTAACTTGGTAAAATCATAATTTCAATAGATAGAAATTAGCAATTGTTCATTGAAAAAAAAACTGAATACTCTTCAGTAGTTCGGGTAACAGTATTCAGTGCATAAGATTCACCTATGTAAAAAGCCAAGAAGAAAAGGACCATAGCTGGAGTTTGTATCAGTGTTCTTTGGTGATTTGTATTTTTTTTCTTTATCTCCATAGTTTAATAATTTTTCTTCATTGTTTTACTAGTTACTTATGTGCCAACATGTCATTAAGAAACTGTAAAATTCTACATTCCAACTCATTGCATTGTTTTGCTAAAATGTTGTATAATGTCTCACAGAGGTATGATTAGTAAATATGTGCTAAGTTAACATGGGTGTGTTTAGGCTTTATACTGAGTAATTTAATAGAGTTTTACTTTTAAATTAGGTTAACTTACTTCTTTGTCCTCTCTCAGATTGTCATGTTTCCTGCTTTTATTGATAGCTCCTTTTGTCTGAGGTTGTTTTTGATTATTAGAATGCTGTTTCTGTCTTACCTCCAATGGAGGAGAATACTACTCTTACTTATTAAATAAAGAACACACTTATTAATATGGACAACAGTCTCTGAGTTATATCACTGTCTCATTTTACCCAATAAAAGTCCTTCACATGATCTGTAATCTATTTGAATAGTTCATACTTTCCACTGCCTGTTTGTTGTATCTTTCCTTCTACAAACCAACTATATTCAAGAAAAACACATATATACATTGTTTTTGAGTTCATTAAGAAAATATTTTATGTAGAATCTTAGGAGAAAGTACTACAGAATGTCAACTCTTCCAAAACTTTTTAAAATTTATTTTATTGTGCTATAGGCACAAATATTTTGCCTGCCTGTATGTATGTAAACTATACACTTGCCTGGAGACCTCAGATTGGTGGAGTATGTCAGAATCTCTGCAACTAGAACTACAGATAGTCGTGAGTACTCATGTGGCTGCTGCAAATTGCACTTCAGTCCTAATTTCAGAAGATGTCAACAGAATAAGAAACTGGTGTGATATAGTTGGCGTTAGAATTCAAAAGGAACATCTTGTCACCATTTATATAAGTATTCCCAATATGTCTGTTAATTTTCATAAATGCATCAAATACCAACACACTTATATTCATCTTTACTTAATCAACATAGTTAAAGTATTCTGCAGGACTATTTTTAGAAATTACTTAATTATCAGCCTTTTTGGGAAAATTATGGCAGGTGTAAAGAGACACAAAGACAATCAGTTTGGTTTCCTCTAGAAGTCACAGAGTGTCCTTGTTATTGGTTTTAAATGAGAAGGCTTATGTCTCACGTTTTATGGGGAGGAAAATTCAAGGTTAGAAAATTAAACATATTCATAGCAAACCTAATATGGTAGAACTAGAGGGGAGATGTCATGGTTGATATTTATCGAACAATAAAAATAATTTTGTGGGGGCTGGAGAGATGGCTAAGAGGTTAAGAGTACTGACTGCCTTTCCTGAGGTCCTGAGTTCAAATCCAAGCAACCACATGGTGGCTCATAATCATCTGTAATGAGATCTGATTCCCTCTTGTGGGTGTGTCTGAAGAAAGCTACTGTGTATTTGCATATAATAAATAAAAAAACTTTGGGCCCAAGAAAGCGGGTCCAGCAAGGCTGGAGCGAGAAGGAAAAAAATAATAATTTTGTAATTTTCCATCTATAAAATGTATTTGATCAAAGTTTCATAAAAATGTCTTAAATGCTTCAAATAAAGCAGCTCTTGAGGTAGGCACAAAAATGAATTCACCTACCTGAGGTACTCTATCTCCTGATCCATTTAGTGCAGGTCACAGGAGTCGTCAGACATTAGAAAAATTTCCAGGAAAAAATTCTATTTCTCTATGTTATCTTTGTCTCTGTCTCTGTCTCTCTCTCTTTCTCTCTGTCTCTGTCTCTGTCTCTCTGGATGGGATGCTAATAAACTCAAGTCTTGTAGGATGGTGCAAGTGTGTGTGTGTGTGTGTGTGTGTGTGTGTGTGTGTGCGTGCATGTGTGCATGTTCTCCATGGCTATGATTTCTTAATCTCCAAACTTATATTCAATCAAAATTGGCTTTTTGTATGTGCACTAAACTTTCCGGATCCTTTTACTGTCTTTGAACAGAAAAAAGCAGGAAAACACATAATAAAGTGCAGAGTGCTCAATGCTTTACATGGAATACACTGGCCCTCAAATATCTCAGAAGACCTGCCCCCAGACTGTATGCCTTAGGCTGGAATATTCCACAGCAGGTGCTGAAGGGAATATTCGTTTCTCATTTGATAGCTTGCAAATGAAGATATTATTTTTCATAGTTTTGCTGTTGTTAACTTTGTGTAACATTTGCCTCACTTTGAGTTGATCAAGTGAGAAGTCAGCTAATATTTAAAAGTGAAAGGAAAGTGTAGAAAAACTTTCCAAATTACTAGATGAAACTTTGCCTTCTGCAGTTGACTTGAATGGTTTATTATTACCAAGGTATAATCTTTTATAAATTATCGCATTAGAGCAAAGTAATAGAGGAAACAATCTGTAGAGTATTCCTAGTACTATCTTCTTACTTTTGTTCTCCAAATTACCATGAAAAGCAATCTTGTATAGCGCAGATAATAAGTTCATCTCTCCTCTTACAATTTTGTACACTTTCTATTTGGCTTTCTGAAAGTTCTAATGAAGGAACTAGAGAGATGGCTCTGTGGGTTCTTTTCCAGAGGCCACACATTTAATTGCCCTACCCACATGGTGGCTCACAACTGTTTGTAACTATACTTGTAGAGAGTCCAATGCTCTCTTCTGACATATGTAGGCACTGTGCATGCAAACAGTGCACAGAAGTACATGTGAACAAAACACCACTATATGTAAAATGAAATATAAAATAAAATAATTCCTTTTCTGAGCAGCCTCCAAAATTTCTGAAGTGAAGTAGAAGAAGTGGACCTTCAGCATGTTCACCTATCATGGCATGGACCTGGACCAACTGCTGGACTTGTCATATGAGCCTCTGGAAGTACATCACCCAGCAGAGGTAGTACTTGAACCATCACCTGCATTGGAAGCAGGACTCACTACTCAAGCACTTGAGAAAGGTCAAGGAGGCCCCATACACGAAAAAGATAGAGGTACTAAAGCTGGGGGACATGATCATTCTGCCTGAGGAGGTAGGCAGCATGGTGGGTGTATACCCTTCAGACAGGTGGATATCAAACCAGCAATGATCAGCCACTACCTGGGTGATTTCTCCATTAGCCCAAGCCTGTGAAGCATGGCTGGCCTGGTCTTGGTGCTACCCACTCCTCCCCTTCATGCCCCTTAAATGGTAGCCATGGCCAGTAAATACTGATGTAGATAAAAGAAAGAAAGGAATGGAGGAAGGAAGGAAGGAAGGAAGGAAGGAAGGAAGGAAGGAAGGAAAAAGAAAGAAAGAAAGAAAGAAAGAAGCTCTAAGGAAATAAAGACATAAAATTTTATCCATACTTTTCTAAGTCATCCTCAGACAGAACCCTCCTGTTCATATTCAGAGTTATTATCCCATAATTCACACCAAGGAAATTGCTCATGTTAACAGACTAGAGAAATCTTCTTCAGTAATTAAAAGTTTAAGTCTTCAGTACTAATGAAGTACTTTATGGATGCTCCTGAATTCTATTAGGTTTTAGCTAAAATTGTGTTGGTTATTTTGGAAATGGATTCTTTCTCTATAAGAAGAAAACACCTTAATAAATTATGCTGTTTCAAATTTAACTCTCCTTTTGTGTATGCATTGTGCACACGAATGTATGTACGTGTAATGAGTACATATAGGAGATTCTGAAGTTCAGTAGAGTTGTTGGATCCTAAGGAACCAGGTTTACAGAGGGTTGTGAGCCATAGCCTGAGTATTGAGAACTAAAACCATAAAGCAGTTCCTTTGCAAAAGAAATAACTGCTCCTTTCTAGCTCTGAATTATGATACAGAAGATATATTCTCATGCCCATCAACATTTTTATTTGTCAGAAGTGATTTTGTCATTACAGAACTTCAAATGCTACGCTCTAAACTGTCTTTTCTGAAGAATAACATATTGTATTTAAAAATACTACTTGACTTTTTCTCTTTGATTAGCACGCTGCCTATTTTTCTGTATCTCTCAGGGAGAGCTGCACATAAGTAATGGAAACCATTCCAAGAGAAAGAGGCATGTTGCAGAAGGTAAAGGGAAACTGAAGTCCCATGTACTTGATATGCTGCTTTAGAATTTTGTATCGTTACATTTGATTTCACACTTGCTTTCCTCCTGCTTTTCTCCATTAAGCCTGAATTCCTCTCTTTTAGAAATGAAAGAGTCTATTGTGTACCATTGTATGTTGGAAGTCCGCAATTTTCTTTTTGATTTTATAGGAGCCACAATTAATAGACTACATCTACTCTGAGTCTCAGAAAGTTCTTTAGACTTTTAAACAATTATTAAACTATTAAAGATGAAAGGGTACAGGGTGTTGGAGTAAATGAATTTTGCATTCAGATATGGCCATAAATCTATGGGTGTCAGAGAGGGTAATGTAGTGGGCTTGAATGAGAAGTGTTCTCTCAAGTCCCAGGTATTACAGTTGCCCAGGTCTGTAGCACTTTTAAGGGATGAGGTGTAGCATCACTGAAGGGGTAGCTTACAGAGGACAGGATTTGAGAGTTCACATCTTTATTCCATTTACTCTCTGATTTGTGTTTGCAGAAGTAGATGTGACTTCTCGGTTTCCTCCTCCCTGTGCTAGCTGTTATAGCTCCTTCGTCACTATCTCTTTCTCCATAATACGGCCATGATGTCTAATTAAAGCAGCAAGAAATTGGCTAATACAAACCCTTCTACAATAATGCCAACTTTACTAGTACAAAATTGTTCTATAAATCATTATAAACACACACACATACATACATACATACATACACACATACATAGCTAGCAAGTTTAAATTAGTTTATATTAGCAAGTTTAAAAAATTTATATGAAAATGCTGAAATTATCAGATCAGGGACAAAGTGAAAGCATTGAATGGTTGAATGGCTACTAAGAGAACTAAAGACAGGTCAAGATAACTTGGCTCTGAATTAACAACATCCCAGTTCTCCACTATCATGGAGTCATCATTCAAACTCTTGTCTACCCACCAGTCACACAGCCATGAAGGAAATTTAGTATAGATGTGTCTACCTCTAGGAATTATAGCTCAATAATTGAAGTACATAGAATTTAGTTTATGAGACTCCCACATATCTCCTGGTATATATCGTAAATTGTACTTTTATCAGAAATAGAGGGAAAGCGCTTAAATATTTTTCTTCACTGCAGATATTAAAGAAGAATTAAGAGCAATATTCTCCATTAAATGTCACTGATATGTATATCACATACACACACTAAGATTAACAGGGTGTCTGTGACTTTTTTGTCTTACCTTGAAACTGTTTTGCATTTGGTAGGCAGGAATATTTGTTTTAAGCAACAAAATACACAGTCTATGCAATGTTTATCTGCCACCCAACTCTAACTGGGGATGTCTTCTTGTATTTTGTCTAAATTTGTGTGGCATGTTCCCTCTCTTGAATTATGTTACTCTCACCTTCTACTGAATCCTTATGTTCTGCTGTATCCTAAAGCAACCATGAGAAAACTAGCAGTATTCATGTGTAAGAACGGAGACAGATTGAAGGCAAAGACACTTAGGGTTACTCTTAGGGTTGTACCTCAGTAGTAAAACCCTTTTCTACCATGCATTTAATTCCCAAGACCTGGAAATATGAGGTTCTTATTGTGGGAACTGCTTCTAAGAGATGTTCAGTTTCATTATTTCAGAGCTTCTGTTTCTCATTAAAATATATTCAAATAGTGCAACGAATGAATGATAAGTATACACATGTTTCAGTGAATGAGTGAACATTTTGTGGGAGTATGGATAAGTATATTATAAATTCAACCCAGAAATTTTAAAAAATTAAGGATAAAAATTGGTCTGAACAAAGAACCCATCATCTCTACTAAAATTCAAGAACATATCATACTGAAGATTTAACTGCATAAAACACTGCGTGTCTCCTCAAAATCAATTGCATATGTATCACATTCTACAACCAATTCTTTGCAATCATTTCATGAATTTATTTAATTTTATAGGTTTTTAAAGTCTACTGAACAATAAATAGTAAGAACAGGTATACATTTAAATATTTGTTATTGATTGTGTGTCATCATTAACACATACCACATGATAATATGGATCTGTAATATTAAAAATATAAAAAATAACAATTTCAAATTAATATTTTAGAACTATAATAA
Organism: Rhynchomys soricoides; assembly: GCA_019843965.1. Classification (NCBI taxonomy): domain Eukaryota; kingdom Metazoa; phylum Chordata; class Mammalia; order Rodentia; family Muridae; genus Rhynchomys; species Rhynchomys soricoides. The sequence goes on from JADRCH010006776.1 coordinate 118,648, forward strand.
TTTTGTATTTCTTATAATCATACATTAAAATAAAATAGGTTACATTACATTCCCTAAAATTGTATACTTTGCACCTGGAAATGTATATTAGATTGCCTAATAATTATGAAAGTATTTTAGAATGTTTGGTAATGAACCTAATAACAAATATGCAGTAACTCAAACATAGTAGCCTCATGGCTCCAAAGAATTGGCAAAAATAATTCCAAATTAAGCTCTGTATTTAATAAAATACCTATATTTCCAGTGGTTTATAATTTTAAATTATAATACACATTTCTTCTCTTAAGTTTTATTCACATATATTATATTATAGTATAATATATGGTTTCAATCATATTCTTTTATAACAGTTTGTTATAGATATTAAAACATATGATATAGGACATAAATCAAAATCTCCATGATTAATGGTTGATACAAAATTTATATAATTTTGACATATTTATATTTCAGTGGAATATAAACAGGTCCTTTTCTTGATATGTGTATGAAGAAATAACCTTGTACACAACTTGCTAAATTAATAATATCTCTAATTAATGGTTGTTGCAAATAAAATATCAAATTCATGCAGTCAAACTCAAAGGATATTTAAAAATTGAAAATGAAAATACATAGAAATTTTATTCCACATAATTTGGACTCCATTTCAGCCACCACAACACACAAAGACAGGCCTGTCTCAGCTTCCTGTCTCCCAGAATCAAGACATATGAATGGAATGAAGGAAAAGCTGTATAGATAATATGACAAAATAAAATGAAAGGAGGTTTCTTCATTAATTCGTGTTTACCAAGTTTTAGTAAAAGAGACAGAATAAAAATAGAGTATAATAGGAGAAAGGCAGTCACGGGTTGCAAGGCTTTGAAGTGGGCTGTGGTTCTGGCATCTCTGCATCCTTGAACATGCTGTTGCATCTCCTTGTGATGTGTCCACAGGGCGAAGATGAGCAGGAGAAAAGTTGACAGGGACAAAACAAAGGGGACAAACAGGAAAGTAATGTGAAGGTTTAACACCTGCCTGTGGCACTTTGCAAGGTAATGAGAACTGAAGCTGCATGATATGTTTCTTGGATATTCATTAAAGCATATGTTAATTTCCAAATTAATTAGTACAATATTTAAAATCAGGAGGACCAGTGAAACCAGCAGTGTAACTGAAACTACTTTTTCAACTCTCCATTTTAAATAAAGCAAAAGAGAATTAGAAAAATTAGATGTCTTGAGAAAATAAAGAACACTGAGGTATGTAGCAAGCCAGAGGCTGAAATGGTTGGCTATAATCCAAACATTATTAATGACTTATATCATTCTTGAAGTAGTAGTTAAATCTGGATACAAAAAGGAGATGACTAAACTTATGAACAATAAACAGAGTGGAAAAATTCTAGAGACTGACAAAGCAGTGAGGATTTGATTAACTAATGACATTTTCTTTCTCTTAACCCAGTTCATACAGTGCACCAGGGCCATGAACTCATTTCCTATAATTCCAATTATTAATTCTATGATTAAAATGATTATGAGAGTGCTGTGGGAGATAATAAATATTGTCTTCCAAAGATGCTGCATTTTATATATTAGTTATAAAGATTTGCTCACATATCCATTTGAAATACTCTTTTTAAAGATGCGGTTTAGATAAGTTTTGACAGTTTCTGAGTTGAATCTCATAACGTGCCTTTTTCTTAACCCCCCCCCCCCACTAATGGAGCAGTAAACATACAGCTTTGACAGTGACGAAGTATGAATATCTCTCCATGAAAATGTGTCTCTTCACACAACTCAGGAGTGCCAGACCAGAACTGGTTTGCTCACACAAAGCTCCTGTAGTACTTTCTGGACAATGATAAAGGAAAGGTAGAAAATCACACACTTGTAAGAAAATGAAAACATTATTTTCATCAATTACCTATGTTGACTTTATTCTATGTATTCTGTTCTGACTGTGTTCTATGCAAGATACTTTTCAAAATATATGAAAAACAAAAAAATATTAACAGATATGGGACTTTCTTAGCTCTAAGGCTTTATAAGCTCTGCAAATTTCAAAGACCTTACTGTAAGATGTCCTTATCTCTCACATTCTGATCTGTTTTACAATGTCATGAGGATCTTTGATCTTCCAATATTAAGTAGTAAAAATAATATTCCTTATTATCTCATATGCATAAATACAAATGTACAATGCTCACACATAAGTATATATTTATTGAAATTTAAATATTTTTTAAATTTTTCTATAATGTATCCATATTGGTCAATATTTATTGTGTATATAGATCATGCTTTGTATTGTACAAGTTGGCCAGGTCATGCTATAGATATGTTTTACATGTTACTTGATGAAATAGGTCTTCTCTATCAATGAATTAAAGATGAAAAACTCTTCTTGTGCTGTGACCAGTCAAGATGAGGATTATCTAATCCACAAAGAAAGACAACTCTATATTTCTGGCCTCTCTATTGAAGGGTACAACAAATTCTTCCATTAGCAAGAACCACTATCAGATTGTGGCAACTCCATTCAACTACCTCTAGTGCCTGCATTGTAAATGTAATTGATAGTCACCAAAGGAGCTGTCATAGATACTGGGAAAGATGAAAAATGAGCAATTTGATACACTGATAATTCAGTATCTAAAGAGCAAGACAGGACATAATGAACTTAAGATAGGAATGTTTGCAAAATGTAGTATAGGTGGCAGTGAGCAACATGAAGTGATTTAGGATCTTTGATAATAGTACATTTAGTCCCTGAAGAAATACTGAGCAAAGAAAGAACATAATTTGAAGATTCAGAATCATCCACCATGTGCATGGTGATCCATCCATATAGATAGCATGTTGGTAACAGGATGGTGCAGCACATATCAAGGAAACATTTAAGAATGGAAGAACACACATACCTTCAGTGTAGAGGGAGGTGTTCCCAGTGGCTCACCTCCTTCCAGGTAGCAAAATGAGCTCAAGTATGAAGAGAAACAAATCAGAAAGGCTAAGATCAAAAACTCAGGTGACAGCAGATGTTGGTGAGGATGTGGAGAAAGAGGAACACTCCTCCATTACTGGTGGGAATGCAAGCTGATACAACCTCTCTGGAAATCAGTTTGGTGGACCCTCAGAAAAATGAACATAATACTACCTGAGGACCCAGCTATTCTACTCCTGGACATATACCCAGAAGATGCTCCAACATGTTATAAGGGCACATGTTCCACTATGTTCATAGCAGCCATATTTATAATAGCCAGAAGCTAGAAACAACCCAGATGTCCCTCCACAGAGGAATGGATACAGAAACCGTGGTACATTTACACAATGGAATACTACTCAGCTATTAAAAACAATGACTTCATGAAATTTGCAGACAAATGGATGGAACTTGAAAATATCATCCTGAGCGAGTTAACACAATCACAAAAGAATGAACATGGTATGTACTCACTGTTAAGTGGCTATTAGCCCAAAAGTTCGAAATACCCAAGAGTCACTTCATAGCAACAGTAGGGCAGAGTGTGAGGTCCCAGATGGAGGACTTGGAGAAGGGACTGAAGGAGCTGAGGGAGTTTGCATCCCCAGGGAGGCAGCAACAGTGGCAACTGGCCTGACCCCCTGATACTCCTGGAGACTGATCCACCAACCAAAGAATACACATGGAGGGACCCATGGTGCTGGCCACATATGCGGCAGAGGAGGGTCATGTTAGACATCAGGGGGAGTAGAGGCCCTTGGTCCTGAGAGTGTTAGATACGCCAGTAGAGGAGAATGCCAAGGAGGGAAGAAGAGACTGGGTGGGTGGGAGAATACCCCCATAGTGGCAGGGGGAGGGGGGAGGAAATGGGGAGGTTCCAAAGGGAAGATCTGGAAGGGGAAAACATTTGAAATGTAAATAAAGTAGGAAAAAAGAAAGAAAGAAAGAAACAGGACAAGGGGTGGAGCTGTGTGGAATGTGTACTGATAGTGAGACTTCATGGGCTTTCAAGACTTGGATTTACAACAAGAATTACATTCACCTGCATGGAGCTCTTCCTGATAACTTTCATTTTCAAAATCCAGAATACAGTGTATTGGAAATTATACACTTTACTGTTTGTGCCCTCATCTATTCCAAAACCATCATTAATGTATCTGTTTTATCTATAGTTAATTGTATATTATTTTAATTTTTATTTATGACTGCTTGATGAACTGATTACACAAAATTCAAATATTCACTAAAAGGTTTAATCAACTACACTTTTATTTTTTCTCCATGCCAAATAAGTATGCCATAATAATAACTTGATGTATATATTTCAATCAATATTTCCTTTATGATATTAATAGACTCTCTGACCACCTGAGCCAATTGCAACAGGCTTGGGACAACTGAATCACCTGGAAAGGAAACCCTTCAACTTGTTGAGCTGTGGGTCCTGCAGGTTATGGAAAGCACTCTAAATCTCCAGCTCTCACGACCCATGCTTTGGTGAGTTTTTACTGATATAGCTGTCTTTGAGTCACTTATGTTCCTTTCAGTATCCCTTCATTCATATTCCCATTAGTAACCACAATAAAACTCATTGGGTTACCAAGTCAGAATTTAGAACTTTAAACTGTCACCAGTTCCAGTTTTGGGTTAGTAGATGTTTGTTCCTGCCATTCCCTCCAGGACTAATGTCACATAACAGGATTTAAATCCAATCTGAAAGTGGTTGGTTACTCCCAACTGTTTATGGAAATCACACTATGGTCTTGATAAGTTTAAGTTTAAGAAAAATATGATAACACAAAGTTAGATAGGTTAAAAAGAGGGTTGATCTTGGATGACTTGGGGGAAAGGGATACATAGTATCAAAATAAAATATAATATATTAAATTCTCAAAAACTAATAAAATATTTTTAAACCATGGAACAACAGTGATAGGTAAATTCGGCAAAGCTTCGATGTTCCTCCTGCAAATTTAAATTTTTCTATTGTGACCCAGATACTGGGTTTCAAAATTTTACTAGCTGGCACGAAGAACCCCAAAATTTTGCATGGCAAAAGTACAGCAGTAAAATGCAAGACAGTATGCTTCTTCTTCATGCTAGTAATGAGATTTTATCTTCCACTGAAGCTTTAACCTTGAAAGATGAAGAAAGGGAAACCTTAAATTCATGAATAGGGTCAATTTGTTCTGTTTTAGGAAAAATAAAGCAGCCTTGAAATAGTTGTATGCCGCATTGCTGTCCTTTTTTGTTTGAGGCTAGTCAAATAACTATGGAAATGAACTTTAACACATGAATATTAACCAAATGATGATAGAATTTCACATTAGACAGTGAATCCCAATTGCATGAGCATGACAGGCAACATCTTTCAAACAAGAATCTGCATATTCCGTAGTTTTCTGTTTGACAGAAACCAGGTGAATATTTTCACATATAATGCCAAACAAACAAACAAACAAACATCCTGAAAGTCGACATTTGAATGGTAGTTTTTCTCTCTCAGTGAGTGTAGTAGAAGATCTGGAATGAGAGTGCTTCTTGGTTTCTTTTAATTTGTGTAAGCCGTGCCATACCATTGAGTGTGAGCTTGACTTCATTCACTTCTAATGGAACAGAACTATTATATAGGGATTTCACTTCAGGCTGTGCTAGATTTGGGTGTTTCCTGTAGTCTGAAAGGTCTTAATTCTTTAATAAATTTCTGTTTCTCTAAAGATGATCAGATTTCTATTGAGAGTCTTTGAAGAGGATTGGGCTATGGGACAAGACATGGGTTCTCTGGCTAATATCCAGTGAAGATCTGAAAAGTGCCGGTGCCCAAGTGAACGACAAAGTGGGTTAACCTCCACTTCTTTTCCCCAAAATAACTGCAGGGAATTTGAAAGCTTTTAAAAATAAATGGAGGCCATTGTATTTAGCTAAGCTGTCCCTCAGTCTTGTTGCTTAAAGCTACCCTGTTGAAGGAGTGGTTTGTTTTGATAATAGATAATAAATACATTGGAAGAGAGACATCATGATGTGTGCTTATCAAACAATGTCTGATAATAAATAAAAAAAAAATGGAAACAAAACCAATCCTTTTTCTTATAGAAACCTTATGTAAGTGATTTGGTTATGGCCTTGACAGTTTCTGTAAGTCTCCCTACTGTTGATCAATGTCAGAAACATGCTCAGTAAGAAAAGAATATAGGTAAACTAATCCACTGTCATGAGTGACCCTACAGGCTAGAGGACAATCCTATATATAATTTTTGCTGTGGACCTTAATGACAATGTTGCATTGAAGAAATCAGGACAAAATTTAGACAGATGACTTAAGAGAAAGCCACCTCAGTAATTCTCATAACATCAGGACAGGAGGCTAAAGTATCTCCATGTAGTTCTCTAAAACCGGAGATCAATTCCTACTGCCTGGAATTGTCTAACTCAGTCTGGTTATTCCTTTCCATGCAGTTTACCCTTATCCTATAGTTAAAATTAAAAACTTGAGAACCACGGACATAAGCCTTGACCTCAGCATTCGGGAGGCAGTGGCAGGGACTGCCACTTTATGGGGTCAAGGCCAGCCTGGTCTATATGGTGAGTTCTAGGAAAGCCAAGGCTATACAGAGAAACCTTGTCTAGAAAAAAGAAAACGAAAATAAAAACAAAAGCAAAAAACCAGACCAACCAACCAAACATCCAAACAACAAATCAATAACAACAATAAAACAAAACAAAACAAAACAAAAAATCCCATGTAACAAAAAACTGGTTCCTCTTTTGTTAGGCATCAAATCTACATTAGAAATTGATTAAATCATAGTGCTGTTTTACTGATAGCCAGAAACACAGTCATTGTGTTTCTGTGGTTTATGTTTTTCTCCCCTGAGAACTGCAAGAGCTGGGAAAGGGAAAGATCCTTGAACCAATTCTATTGCTCTATCTTCTCTATTTCACTCCAAGATTGAGAGTCAGAGCTCTAGAAACAGATTTGACTAGAATCCAAGTTTTAAACCTAGCCTTAGATTCTATCTCATTGTAGTTTCATGATGCAGAGACAATATTGCAACCCATTTAAATGATTGAATTGGTTTTATTTTCAAATCTAGTTTTGAATGTCTCTTTATTCTTCTGCAAATTTAAATATGTATTCTGATGCTCTGAGAGTGGGTATTAGTTTTATAGACAGAATATAGTTAAGAAAAACAAGGGTTCATAAACACAAATGAAAAACCAAGGAACAAAAAGTGATCATTTAAAATAATGTAAAAGCTAAGGGAATTTTTTTTTCTTTTAAAATGATATTTACTAAAACTGAGAGTTGGGGGGGTATTTCTGATTCATTCATTCTGTCTGTGTTTATGTCTCTCTGTCTCTCTGTCTCTCTGTCTCTGTCTCTCTCTGTCTCTGTGTCTCTGTCTCTCTCTGTGTCTCTGTCTCTCTGTTTCTCTGTGTCTCTGTCTCTCTGTCTCTCTCTCTGTCTCTCTGTCTCTCTCTGTCTCTGTCTCTCTGTCTCTCTCTCTGTGTCTCTGTCTCTCTCTCTCTCTCTCTCTCTCTCGCCTCCTATTTGAGTATCCTTAAGTGACATGGGAATTACTGTCCAGTTAAGCAGACTTATAATGATCTCTGCCTTTCAAGTGTTGGTATACAGGCATGCATTATTACATTTGACAACTATTGAAGATATTTTAAAATTATTATTCCTTTTACTCGACCAAACACATTTATATTTCTATGTTATATGAGTGAATAGTATTACTCCACCGGTAGTATACCATGACAAGAAGCTTTAAAATTTTAGGTTAGTAATACTAAACTTTATAAAAGAAAATGTGCCAAATAAAGAACATAAACACATTCTTCAAAGCAAATATATCACATCTGATTTGTATGTTCAGAAGATAATTATTTTTATAATTTTATTTCTTATATAAAAATGTTCTCCAACAGCATTTTCTAAGAAAGGTATTTTAAGATTTTGCTGGTCTTCCCCTTGGGAGGTGGTTGTCAGTATTGATGAAATGAAGGTGATATTGTTTTTGTTTGCATTTTACTGATAATTGTACTGAAGCAGCAAGCAGTTGTGAGAGAATTCATATCATAGCTATGCAAATCCAAGGGCCTTGACTTCTATCTTCATAGTGTGACTCACACAGCATTCTCTAAAGTCAATTAGATCATAAAATATTGAAAAAATAAAACCTGTAATTTAAACTTCTTTAACATTTATTAATCTTAAAAATAAAATCGTAAAACTAAATTACATAAAAACTGAACATTTATGTATAAAATGTTAACTTCACAGTAACCAATAAATGTTTTGATAAATATTTGGAAAACTGTTGGGACTGGAAGTCAGCTCAGTGACTGCACGCATTTGTTGCTCTTGTCAAGGACTCAGGTTTGATTATTAACACCCATACGGAGGCTCTCACATCCTCAGACGCACCAGCCACTCATGTGGTATGTCGACGCACATGTAGGCAATTGTATGTCTCACTCATACACAGAAAAGTATAAAATAAATTTACAAAATGTCAAAGAAATGCTTAGAAAAATATTGATTGTTTGAATGCAATGATATTTACTTATTTATTTGTTTATTTTTATTAATCATTTTGTTCATTTACATTTCAAATGATATCCCTCTTCCTGGTTACTTCTCCAGAAGCCCTCATCTCACTCCCCTCTCCCTTGCCTCTGTGAAGGCGCTCCTCCACCCATTCACCCACTCCCCCTCTCCCTATAGCATAGCGCTACGCTGGGGCATCAAGTCTCCCTCACTTTCCGCTGATCTTAGGTAAGGCCATCCTCTGTTTCATATCTGGACTCCTAGCTTCCTCCATTTATACTCCTTGGTTGGTGATTTAGTCCCTGGGAGGTCTGAGTGATTCAGTTCATGATATTGTTCTCTTATGGTGTTGCAATCCCCTTCAGCTCCTTCAGTCCTTCCCCTAGTTCTTTCACTGGGGTCCCCAGGATTAGTGACCAACCAACTCCAATGGTTTTGAGTATCTGCATCTGCATTGGTCAGATGCTGATAGAACCTCTCAGGGAACAGCCATATTAGCATCCTGTTAGCTCAGGCTTCTTGGCATCAGCAATAGCGTGGGGATTTTTTTGTCTGCGGATGGAATGAATCCCTAGGTGGGTCAGTCTCTGGGTGACCTATCCTTCAGTCTCAGTTCCATTTTTGGCCCCTGTCTTTCCTTTGGACAGGAACATTTCTGGATTAAAATTTTTGAAATGTGTGGGTGGCCCCATCCTTCAACTGGGGGGCTGTGATTATCTTACAGGTGGTGGTTTTTATAGGTTGTATCCTGCCTTTTGGGATATTTCTGCTAAAGTCATCGCCATTGGCTCCTGGGAGCCTCTTGCTTCTGTGGAGTCTGGGAATTATACCCATGATAATATCTATATAAATGTCTAATTAATATATATATATATATGAAAAATGTTTATAATGGACCAAATGGCTGAAGTACAATAAATGGCTGCTATAAATGACAAAAGGACATAATATAGTTTAAAATAGTCCTCAATCTAGGAGATTACAGGACAATGATTATTCTATCTATAAGAGATGCAGAAGAGATATGGGTATATGTGTGAACACACACAAGCAGTATGCCCACAAGCTCCTCTCAGCTTCTCAAGAAAAAATATGCATAGGTGTTTGCATCAGTCATCAGACTTTATGAACTATTTGCTTTCTTCATGTCTTATGGAAAGTCTTTGACAATTTTCTTAGGACATTTTGGGATTTCTTTAATGCATAAATCTGGCAAAAAACAACGAATCCACAATGATAATAATTCTCTCTATATAAAACCAAGATAGAGCACATGATTTACAAACTCATTGCATATTTTGTGTACTGAATTTTAAAAATTTTAATAACAAATCATTTAAAAGGATAGATACAAATTATGGAGGAGCTTAAGGAGGAGAAAATTCTTTTTAACCTAAAACTATATATTGTTTATTTGCATGCTTGCAAATGAGAATGTATCTTCACTCTAACCTCAACTCTGAAATACAGTAGCTCTTAGAAGGCTGTATAAATAAAAATCCATTTGAACTGTTTTTCAGTATTCTTGTATCTATAAAACCTGTATCAAATTCATCTACCAGCACACAGGGTTGCTTTCCCACTAGAAAATGGCCATGGGATTCCCACAGAACAAGATCTTCACTGACCGTAAATGAAGACCACATGAATCAGTGTGTTCATGAAATCACAGTTAGTGGTACAAGAGGTACATTTCACTCTTCCTCTTCAAAACAATTTGTTCAGACATGGTGAGTTTCTTGGTAAGTATTGCAACCATTGCAATGCTGGCAGAAATTGTTCTTGGAACCTTTGCCAATGTCTTCATTGCTCTGGTAAACGGCACTGATTGCATCAAGAAAAGAAAAATCTCCTTAGCTGATCGAATTCTCATTGCTCTGGCCTTCTTCAGGATTGGCTTGCTGTGGATGATATTAATAAATTGGTGCTCAACTGTGTTTCATCTAGCTTTGTCCTTGCAAGTAAGATTTGGTATTTGTGTTGGCTGGGCAGTAACCAATCATTTTAATACATGGCTTGCAACTACACTCAGCATACTATATTTGTTGAAGATAGGTACTTTCTGTAATCATATTTTTCTTGGCCTGAAGGGAAAAATTAAGAGTATCCTTATTATTGTACTTTTGGTGAGTTTGGTGCTTTTATTTCCTTATCTTATGGTGGTAACCATATGTGAGACAAACCAATTGAGTGGACACAGAGGCAACTTGACTGGGAAGACCAAACTGACTTATTTCATGAACCTTACAGCTCTGATGACTTTCACTCTAGACAATGTCATTCCCTTCACCATATCCATGATCTGTTTTCTGCTGTTAATCTATTCCCTGTGTAAACACCTTAAGACAATGAGGCTTTATGGAAAAGGATCCCACAACCCGAGTGCTTCAGCCCACATTAAGGCTTTGCAAGCTGTGATCGCCTTTCTGTTGTTATTTTCCATGTTTACTCTGTCTCTAATCATATCAGGTTACAATCATACAAAGTCTCTAGATGAACCAGTCCACATGATATGCCAGGTTATTGGAACCTTGTACCCTTCAAGCCATTCTTATATCTTACTATGGGGAAACAAGAGGATCAAACAGGCCTTTGTGTTGGCAATGATACACGTGAGGGCAAAGCTCTGGCTGAAAGAACAGAAACCTTGAAGTCCTTCAACCAATTTAAGAGACCAGTGCTACTGGTGTGACCAGTAGCAGAGTCTGGAGCACTTTATGCTTTCTATTGCTTTCAAAACTGGACTATGTGTAAAGAAATTTCTAGAAAGCATTTTAACTCAGCCTATTAAATTAGAAATTATTTGTGTTTGTGGACATGTACAAAATATACAAGAAAACCTGTCTATAGAATTCTTTTAATATTATTTTTGTAAAAACTATGGAATTATTCAAATTATGATTAACATTTTTCAGAATCATGAAGCCAGGCATAACTAACACAAATACTTATTTATCTTTTACATAATAACTTTATGAGCTATTTTATGCATTTTGTTAAACCGTTATCTTGTTTCAAGAAATTATTGCTGTTCCTATTTTTCTTTGTAACACATATACATATTTAG